>OX589612.1:26049110-26089596 GCA_951329385.1 Polia nebulosa
CCGACAAACGCTTCCAGTCGTCAACAGAGGTACGCGAGCAGATATTATGAAGGCATGTTTAAAATCATCTCACCTTTGGACATCTGTACAACATTTGAATTTGCGCACCAATATGAGAGCTCATCTACATGGAAATATGCATAGCAACTTTCCACAACAGCTGCTGAAACTTGGAGAAGGAATTTTTCCATCTTTAAATTTGGGCACCGATTATGATAAAAATAAATATAAGAGATAATATAATAAATATAAAATATATTATAAAAATATATATAATATATATTATATATTATATTATATATTATACCAAAATATACTGATGGTCGGGAGCCCCGACCCGTGATAGGGCAACGTAAAGTTGCCCATGCGTAAAACATTCTTTCGTAAATCAATTCCTACTAATTTGAATGTTTGGCCTTGTGATTTGTTTATCGTTATTGCGAAAGAAATTTTTACTGGAAATTGGAGCCTTTTGAAAGGTATTGGCAAATCAGTAGGGATCATGGGTATTCTTGGTATATGAGCTAATTCACCAGCTGCAGGGCCGGTGATAATCTTCGCTACTATTAAATTATCTTTTAGCTCCTTGATAAGAAGTCTCGTACCATTGCACATGTTGGGGGGGCTCAAATTTCTGAGAAGCATTATCGGTGTGCCAACTTTTAACGATAGTTCATGAGGTGGTAGCCCAGCGGGGTTTAGGGAATTTAAAAATTCCTGGGGGTAGTGCACTGCGTCCTCGATGTTAGTGACGGTGTCTATGGATTTATAGCACTTAACTTCACCCGGTACTTTCTGCATAATTAAATTGTTTATTTCGTTGACTGTTTCATTCCTGGGAGAAACTATTGCTCTACCACACAGCCAACGAAAATCATTTTGATCTAAGTTTTCGATGTCAGGATATATAGCATCTATCAGACTATCTAAATTATGGACTATTTGGCCTAGAGTCTCATCCAAAGTAACCGCATAATCGGTGCCCAAATTTAAAGATGGAAAAATTCCTTCTCCAAGTTTCAGCAGCTGTTGTGGAAAGTTGCTATGCATATTTCCATGTAGATGAGCTCTCATATTGGTGCGCAAATTCAAATGTTGTACAGATGTCCAAAGGTGAGATGATTTTAAACATGCCTTCATAATATCTGCTCGCGTACCTCTGTTGACGACTGGAAGCGTTTGTCGGAAATCTCCAGCAAATACAAAAGTGATACCACCCATGACATCAGCAGAGCTTCGGAGGTCTCTTAAAGTACGGTCCACGGCCTCCACATGAGCTCTATGACTCATGGTGCATTCATCCCATATTACCAACGACGCGTCTTGCAGCAACTTACCAAGAGGCCCATTTTTCCGAATAGAGCATGTAGACCGTTGATCTAAAGATACGGATAGCGGGAGTTTAAACGTAGAGTGAGCAGTTTTTCCTTCGTTCAAGAGAGTTGCAGCAATTCCTGACGAAGCAACTGCAATCGCTATCTTCCCTGATTGCCGTATCTTAGAAAGTATCAAATTTGCGAGAAAAGTCTTTCCAGTGCCTCCTGGTGCGTCCAAAAAAAATAATCTCCCCATGTTATTGTTCACGCTGTCCACAATAGTCTCATAAGCATGTCTTTAATCCGGTACTAATTTGGGCACATTGTCATTAACAAACGCTGTTAGATCATTTCTGTTATACTGTTGTACCATTGTGTCAATAGTATTATTCTGGGTACGAACGGGAGAAGGTATTAATCCAAAATCACTTAAATTTTTGTCGTTTAATTCTAGAAGTTTGTTTTCAATTTCAATTAATCCTTCATTATAAATGACTTCAGTGAAGGGTAAAGTGTTATCCTGATTCTGTTGTCTGATCCGATGTCTAATATCTTCACAGAACTGATCTTTGAAAGTATCCCATAACTTCAATGGTTCCGATGGTTGACAAAATAAAAGTATGACTACAAACAACTCCCTTAGTTTTTTTGGACACTGACAACGAAGCTTCGCTTAAAGTGTTTCTCCAATGGTCATCGTTTTCAAGTAAACCTCGGTCACGGCATGCTGCTTGATACGTCTCTTTGACAATACCGTTTACAGTTTTAAGGTATGCAAATGAGGTCGGACCGCGCACGTGGTGCAGTAGAATCCTAAGATAAAAACACTGATTGGGATGGATGTATCCCGTAGACTCTACCTAAAGCGGCATCTTTTTTTATCCCCGGATGTCCAACTACATCTTCACCACGCCTCCTTCTAGTGATTTTATTATTTGCACTCTATTTGTGGACAACTGCTGTCTCTCTGCTTGAGCTCTAAGTCGCTGCAAACGCTCGACACTCGACTCTCTTTCGCGCAACTGAGAGGTCCTTATATTTTGTTCATGAAGACGTTGGGAACGCTCCAGCCTCGACTCTTGAGCGCGTAGCTCAGAGGTTCTCAAGCTTTGTTCGGCAAGACGTTGCGAACGCTCGACACTTGACTCTCGTTCGCGTAAGTCAGAGGTCCTTACATTTTGTTCATGAAGACGTTGGGAACGCTCCAGCCTCGACTCTTGAGCACGTAGCTCAGAGGTTCTCAAGCTTTGTTCAGCAAGACGTTGGGAACGCTCCAGCCTCGACTCTCGTGCACGTAACTCAGAGGTTCTCTGATTTTGTTGCGCAAGTCGTTGCGAACGTTCGACACTCGACTCTCGTACGCGTACCTGAGAGTTTCTCTGATTTTGTTCAGCAAGGCGTTGTGAACGTTCAGGTGAAGATTCTCCTATACGACGTATTTTTGCTGCTGAACTATGTTTAGAAAGTTGAGACCTGGCTCTCTTAGGCATTTTCAAATGTTTAAGAAAATATTAATAGCGTGTAATATTCTAGCTCTGAAAAGAACTGTTGTTTAGCCCTGAAAAGAATTGTTGGTTAGCCCTGAAAAGAATTGTTGGTTAGCCCTGAAAATAACTGTTGGTTAGCCCTGAAAAGAACTATTGTATAGCTCTGAGAAGGACTGTTGTTTAGCTCTGAGAAGAACTTTTGCGTAGGTGTAGTTTAGAGAACAAAATCTAAAAAAAATCTCATGAAAATTATTAGACTTCGCGCACGACCGCTGCGTAGGGAGCCGACCCCGCGTCTGAGCCGCGCGGGTACCTTACTCATAGATCTAAACACCCCTCTCCCGCACGCGCACCCCTGGCCTTGGTGACGCCCACTTCGCAACGGGCCGTGCAGCAGAAATCGTAATATTTTAATTTCACCACAACTTCAAAACCAAACGTCCAATTTTAATCATTCAAAGACCAAATATTATCAACATAAACTGTACTTATTGATGAAATAATTTATTTTGATAAGGATTAATAGCATGAGTAAAATAAACGCGTTTAAATGTAGTCCAAAAAAAATCAAGATTTTTAAATAAAAATGTGGTTGTTGTGCCTCACTCGACATAGATAGGTATAGTGTGTCGCGGACTTTTTTGTAGATATTTATTAGATCTACAATTAATTATAACATTTTATGGTTCTATCTTTTGTAGTTTAGGCAGCGTACGCAAAATAAGTAACTTCTTTGGTTGATTTTTTTCAGTTTGTGTCCGAAAAATCCAAATATCTTACGGAACCCTATTTTTTTCCAAAATAAAATATAGTCTATGTTACTCGTGGATAATGTAGCTTTCGAATGGTGAAAGAATTTTTAAAATCGGTCCAGTAGTTTTTGAGCCTATTCATTACAACCAAACAAACAAACAAACAAACAAAGTTTTCCTCTTTATGATATTAGTGTAGATTACTAGCGACCCGCCCCGGCTTCGCACGGGTGCACAGCCGATACTAAATAATATCTCTATTAGAACTAAAGGACCGCCCGCAAAGCGCTAACTAAGTCTTGCTCCCGGCAAAAGTGTTCACTTCTGCCTGCAGTCCCGCAGTGCAACCTGTTGTTTTAGGATACATAACTAAATTATTGTAGAGCTTCTCTATAAACAACATTTGACGTTAAATTATTTTCAGCTAATAATAAATATAAAATATATTTTTATAATATATTTTATATTTATTATATTATATTATATTTTATATATATATAAAATATAATATAATATAAGAGCTGATCAATCAGCTCTTATATTATGATTAAGGGATGTGATATTTAAGGCGTATATATCCGCCAAGTGGCGCCCTCATTGAATAAAAAATTGTAGCAAAGCGCAGAAAATAAAGATTTTGGAATCATTTGCGTTTGTTACAAAGAGGATAAGGTATGTTTACGTGGTTAAAACAATACTAAAAATTTTTTGTATCCAAAGTAGTAGGCAAAAGTACCAAAAACGGCCGTTTTTGAAACTTTTGCTTACTACTTTGGATACGAAACACTTTGACTCCTGTTTTAACTTTAATCTTTATTTTCTATGCTAAGATACGATTTTTTATTTAATGTGGGCGCCACTAATGGGGGAGGTAGGCCCTTAATTAAATTCCACAAAACTATAACAGTAAATTGCCACGAGAATGGCATATGTGTATATTACTTATTCACTAGAATAAATACCTAACATATAGGTAGAAGAAAATACAACCGAAATAAAAAAAAAAAAACACAAAAAAATGTAAAATAGGTTTAATTTCGGAAGTCAGTATTTCTAGTTTTGTTTCTTCGTTATTTGACATCAATTGTTCAATATTAATGTGTATCATTATATAGTTGCTCCCATTGGATGAGCTTCCCAACCACGTATTATCGATTTTAACACAGTTAGAGGAATTGGCGACCGTTTACCGGAAGATGCAGCGTTGGAAGGCCTTCCACGAGGTGGACCGATGACCTGGTGAGGGTCGCGGGAATCAGATGGATGGGAGACGCACAGGATCAGTTGTTGTAGGGAGTTAGCTGCGAGTTCAACGCTGTACGATGTTCACACCCGCTATTAACTTTGAATTCTAGTAAAGGAAAAGGTGGTAATGTGGCCCCCTAGTTTGTTTTTGAGGCCTTATGTAAAAATACGAAACTCAGAAATGTAATATATATGTTATATCGTTCCTTACTTATTTGCCGATACATGCCTTACTATGTAATAAATGAAACTGCCACAGGATAATCGAAAACTTATGTATAATAAAAATAAAACAAATTTGGCAACATGAGATTGAGAGAGGGTTATATGGCACCCTGGGGACGTAGACACGGACGTGGACGTGGGCCATGTCCACGTCCACGTCCGTGTCTTCGTCCCCGAGTCTCAGCTAAACTCAAAGATCCGATTAGTAGGTTTTTCTATGGTGATGACTTTTGCTGTTGTAGCTTTCCTTCCACGATCAGAAGTCCTAGTCTTGACCCTGGGGATTGGCTGAATGTTTTCTAGCAGAACCAAACCAGCCTGCAGCTCTTATACTACTGTTCACACTCCTTGGGCAGCTTGGTCAGCAACAACACTTGTATCAGCAGCACTAACTCCTGGGGCGCCTTGGTCAGCAACTACTCTTGAATCAGCTGTACTAACTCATGAGACACCTTGGTCAGCAACAACACTTGTACGTTGGTTATCTTGAGTGTGTGAGTCCTTCACTAGGTAATCGTGTAAGTGTAGATTTTGGCACAGAAAATATTTTAAAAGTATTTTTCCTTTGTCCTCACTGCTACAATTGCCTTTTTCATTTGGTCAGGATCCCATGTTTTCCTTTTCTTTGAAGATGTAGATAGCACACTTTATCGAGGCATCTGAAAATAAAAAATAAGGAAGTTATATAATGGTCATACATGTTATATGGCCCCCGGGACCAAAATACAAACAATGTGAGGGGGCCAAATTGCAAGAAAGCAAGAATTTATAAAAACCAAAACACAAATATTCTATCAAATGTTTTTCATAATTACCTTAAACATCCTGTAGTCCGTTTATCGAACACAATGAACAAATCACCAAAGCTAAAACTCACTTATTTCCAGTAAAATTGAATAAAATGCAGAGCGGTAATAAAAGTTTGACACTTGCGCATTTTGATCTGCTTCCCAAAAAAATAAAACGAAACGCCACCTCACGGATTTATTGGGATAAAATCAATTGTGTCACACGAGCTCCGTGTTGCACCAAAAAAATTCTAGATGGCGTGTTTCTAAACTATAAATATCGAGGGGGGTCAATATACCTGCAGGGACCACATTATCACCTTTTCCTCTAGTGACAGTGAGAGCGGTTGCGCACTACGTCCGACACTTATCCGATATTTATCCGTCAAAATACAGATCTATAGAAAACTCGAACCGAACTTGGATCGGTAGTGCGTAACAACCATACAAATTGTTCTACGACCACGCCGGATCATATTTTCACGGATAAGTATCGGACGTAGTGCGCAACCTCTCTAACTGACGCCACCTTTACAGATTGGAAAATTACGAATTAAAGACCAGGGGGCTTAGACAAAGTAACAATTTAAAAACGATAAAAGACTAAAATGTATGAGATTGACATAAACCGCGCTAAGTCACGTGGTCAGTCGACTGTCGACATCGTTATCGCAAGTTGGTAGACAATGTTATAATTCGTAACGAAACCATAAAGAAACGAATTGCTATCGTGTTTATCCCATACAAATGCGTAGACAAGCAGCGCTTTCAGAGTTCGCCTTCGCCTCGATCGTGATCGCCAAAAAAGATAACGAAAGAACGCTAACGCTAGGAAATGTTTATCGATATCTCAGAGACGATGACGAATTTAGATATCGTTACGCTACGAAGCGATGTTACTTTGTCTACAGGGCCTGACGTCACAGAAATCCTACATCGTGCTATCAAAGTTCTCCGCGCGATTTGAACACACAAAATCAACCATCGGGCAGTTGCGCAGACCGGGGCAGGCACAACACCCGTCTGGTCGGAGGATCCGCCCTTTTCAATGAAAGTTGCGGGATATTAAACCCTGTTCGGCATACCTCTATAAACTGTCCCTACTAACCTTCAATAAGGCTGCCTTTCGC
This sequence comes from Polia nebulosa, assembly GCA_951329385.1. Lineage (NCBI taxonomy): Eukaryota > Metazoa > Arthropoda > Insecta > Lepidoptera > Noctuidae > Polia > Polia nebulosa. The sequence continues at coordinate 26,056,054 of OX589612.1, forward strand.
TTGCCAACACAAAAAAATACCATTAAATTCAATAAAGTTAAGCCACAAAAACATTATCACCCGATCTCCCAATAACATTGAGTTAGTACCTTAGTATCGAACTTAATAAAACCTAGGCTACATGAGCAATATAAACAACAGTTAATCTTGCAGAGACATTAACAATCAATAAAACGTACTACGTGTGGTAAAGAATTATAGTCGCATGCGCTTCGACTGGATAAATTACGAGTTTATGTACACTGCGAACGATTGTGTACACTGGGGTTTATGAAAATACTAGCACTTATTGTATTAGTTCATACTTAACATTCTTATAATAACTGTATTTGGGGTTTTGGCGGGATTTTTACTAGCTTCACCTGTATCAACTAACTAAAAAACTAAGTACAAAAATCTGCATGCAGCTAAAATTTCGCATACCAACATGTTTAGTTTGGACACTATCGTTGTCCAAACTAAACATGTCGGTATGCGAAATTTTAGCTTACTTAGTGACGTCATTCAAATTACAATATGGCGGACTCCCAAAGATGGCGGACTAGTTATTTTTTTGCATTGCCATGATCTGGGTATCAAATGAAAGGGTTTGCTGAGAGCAATACAAACAATAAATTAAGAAGCGTGTTTTTAAGTATTTTTAAATTACAATTTCATATTTTCGAGTGAAGTTCAGTGTCTGTTTTGACAGAGTTTGTTTGACCAATAAATATTGTTAGATTTATTAAAATTTGTATCAACTGAATTTTCTTTGATGTATACAGAGCGGGAAAAGTCATTAGACGATTTATCACAACACAATCCAAAAAAAAAAATTGTTTATCGTACAATAATTATTGGGGATCGTATTGTGTCTACTTATATGAAAAACAAGTTAATCAAAGGTTCAAAGGGCTATCTTAGCAGATATCCAGTACATAATTTCCTGACTGTTATTACAAAATATTAAAAAAATAAATTATAACTTGTTTAGCCTTCGTTACGTTATTGTATCTACTTACATGAAAAACAAGTTAATCAAATGTTCAAAGGGCTATCTTAGCAGATATCTAGTTCATAAATTCCTGATTAATGTTGCAAGAATATTATTGAAATGTTTAAAAAAAAAAAACGAAAATCTTTTTAAGATCAGAAAATGAACGGAGTTTTTTTAATTATTCGAAAGTTGATTCTTAGTGGATATTGGGATGTAAAATTAGTGTAGTTTTGTGTCTCAAGTATACGCAACTGGACAATATGTGGAATCATTGAAACAGGCGCGATCTCAGTAAAATTAAGCTGAGAATTTTAATGAATACCTCAGTGAGATTTTTAATCACCATAATGGCGAATTTTACCACTGATAACTAATATTATTATCAACAGCTCTTGAACGCAGTCTAGATGCTCTCATCATGTTCAGTTGCATTGGTGAAATTCGCGCTTTGATTTGCTGACTAGTTTCAGTTTAATTCGTGAATTGACTAATGATTGGCGCTTAATAAGGTTCTATTACGCGCCAATCATTAGTCAATTCACGAATCACTCAAGAAAGCTCGCGCTATAAACGCACCTGAAGGCGCTATTAACTGGCAATGACCTTGAGTGGTTAGCTTGCGAGTTCTGTGCTGAGCTCACGTATATCATCCAATGTCTTCTCCCGCTCTTCGTGTGTTCCTTCCCTGCCGTAGTGCCCAGGGGTGCAGTAACTCATTTTCAGAATTTATCCGCTACCTTTAGGCATGCAGGCACCGGCTACGTCACGTCAGAGTCGTTTAGACGTAATGTTCAATTAAAACCCATTTATAGCCCTGCGCCTTAAGATAAACTTCACACAATGTAAACCAACATGATTTTACATAATAAGGTTAACATTATGTAACCAATGATTAATCACATGAGTTGTTGAGCAACAAATAAACTGTCAAAACAGTGTATGCGCACGTTTAGGAGTTAATTATGACGAAGCCGAATTTTGAGACCTTTTTAACCCATGTTTGTAAAACAGTGAAGAACTGTACCTACATGTATATTTAGGGTGGGTAAGCTTGGAAATTATTATTTTACTCTGATAGGCGGTTTTCCTCCTATTATACGAGTAAGTACGTGTGTTTCTGTGGTTAAATACAGTTCGATCTTTATGGTTAAATAACGCTTGCCGAGTCGGTCTGTGGATGGGTGATCTTCCATTACTATTGAGAGTCCTCCGTGCCTCGGATCAAGTTAAGCGTGCCCTAGTCGGTCATTCTTCCATACAAACGTAGTATGGCGATTACTTTACTATTTGATGGTGTAATACGCAAAAACTATAAAGCGTATTTTTATGAAACCTTCACCATTTTAAAGATAATTTAATTGTTTATAATTAAATCTCAGCATTTTAGTTAAATACTTGTTTTTTTATGTGTAATAAATTAATAATGCGTCTAGTTTAGGACAGCGCTCCTTGGTGGGCGAGTCCTATTACTGGGTGGGCATACGACGCGTTACGTGAGCTCAGCGCAGAACACGCAAGCTAACCAAACTCAAGGGCGCCTTAAGAGGTAACGGTGGTTTTAGTGAGGTATGTATCCCACACTCTCTGGTATTTTCTCACAAATGTACAGATGCCTTTTGAAGATTTCCCCCGGAAAACAAAAAAAATTAAAAAGGTCAGATAAACAGTAGCTCCATATAAAATACTGTTATCTAATTAGTCGGTCAGTTAAATAACCAATATGCAAATAAAAAATTACAAAGATAAAACGCCTCAAAGTTCAGGAGTGGGTGCTCGTTATGTCACTTTGGTGGTAAAGAGTATCGCGTAGCGTGACGTCACGCGAAATGTCAACGCGTATAGCCCTTATTTTTTGTTTAAGTGACAAAAGAAAAAATACGTGTCCAATATTTTTTTGGTTATTAAACAAGACGTTTATTAAAGCCCGAAAGTCTGACAACCAGTCTTACCAAGGGGTACCGTATTACCCAGTTACTGGGTTGTGGAGGTCAGATAGGCAGTCGCTCCATGTAAAATACTGGTATTCAGCTGCATCCGGTTAGACTGGAAGCTGACCCCAAGATAGTTGGGCAAAGGCTAGGCAGATTAATTGAAACAAGACGTTTATTAATTAGGTTTTTTTAGTAAAATACTCTATTCAACTATTTGTCGTAAGAAAGGGCTGAGTTACTCTAACATAGTTGTGAAAAGTCTTGGCAGACTGTAGTTTACTCAACATAATTATTAAAGTTTATTCACAATTCAACAAAGAATCTATTGTGACAAGAGAACAAGACAAACTGTTTTATAGTTTTGCAAAGTTTATGATATTAATCAAAACGAATAAAAGTCCAGACAGCGGTTAAATCGAAAACTCAAAAGAGAAAACCCAAAAACACTGTCAGCAGGATGCATACATAGTGCAGTGGTAGTAAAGATGGTGAATTTAAGAGAATTTGCAGTACTGTGGTGAACAGAAATGCCAGTCCCCCAATATTGTGTTCCTTGACTAAAAAACCGGTCGTCTAGCCATTGCTGCCCGCATTTGGTTGCTACAAATTTTGGGCCAGAATCTAACAAAAATTCGGACACGCAGGACATTTGAGAAAAAATCGTCAGGCGGGCGGGACTCTAAAAAAACGTAATATGGACGACGGAACCCGGAATATACGAGTCAGTTAGTGCCTAGCACGAATGAATGTATCTCCATTGCGATATAGAAATACGTTTCTCGCTAGCCAACCTTCGTAAAGCTTCAGATCCATGCGCCATTTTAAATTTTGACAGGCTCGGCGCGGCGTCGGCGTCCTAACCACGATCTCACCTGATGGTAAGTTAGCGATGATGTGGTCGACGATGGAGCTCGTTTGCGTAGAAATAACCTATTCACCGATGACTTAGAGACCAGGTTATAGCTATCAGGATTACAGGAAATGGGCTCAGCAATTTTCACTCCTCCTATACGTATAATCGAAGTGTGTTACATTGTACGCAATCAAACTAATATTATAAAGGCAAAAGTTTGTGAGTATGTTTGTATGCTTATTACTTCTTCACGCTCAAACTGGAGGACCGATTTGGATGAAATTTAGTATGTAGATAGATTATACTCTGCATTAACACATAGGCTACTTTTTATCTCGGTCTACGCGGGTGAAACCGCGGTGCGCAGCTAGTAGGCATATAAATCAATAAATAAGTAGGTATTCCTAAATCGTTTTATGCGGTTGACCAACGTGTAACGCTGGCGCATCACCGTCATCATCATAATCATCATCATCATCTACAGCCGAAAGACATCCACTGCTGGACATTGTCCTCCCCCGAGAATCGCCTCAACGACCGGTCCTGTGCCTCTCTCATCAGTTGGATTCCCGTGACCCTCACCAGATCATCGGTCCTCCTTGTGGAAGGCAACGTCTTCCAGTACGCGGTCGCCACTCCAGAACTTTTAGGACCCATCAAATCACCAAAAAAAAAAAAAAAGAAAAGCAAAGTAAAGTTATTTTGAATAGGTTATTGAAAGTCGTTTTCTTCTCTTCCCTGGTATAATTTCATAGCAAATATGACTAAAACAGTGACTTTGTTATTTACATCATCAGTCGTTTAATGTCCCCACTGCTGGGGCACAGGCCTCCTCTCTGTGAGAGGGTGTGGGCCGTAATCCGTCACGCGGGCCCAATGCGGATGTCACATGTCTTCGAATTTCTGGTTTCAGGACAAGCCGGTTCCCTCACGATGTTTTCCTTCACCGGTTTGAGAGCAGTGTTGATGAAATAATTTACACAAAGTAAAGCGCCTACTCTTCCTTATCTCTGCCAACACGGCCGGTCCCCGTGAGAGACGTAGACCAAAACCTTCTAGAGGAAATATTTAATTTAATTTAATTTAATAATGAGTGTGATATATAAAACAGGATGGAAAAAGAACATCTATATCATCGACAACATCAAAATAAACAATAAAAAGTTATCCTATAACAGATTTAGTAAGTGACAATTAGAATAAAAGAGAAGACACGAAAACAGAAAAAAATTAACTCTTAAAAATCTCTAGAGCAGGCCTTTACCTTAAATAAATTAAAAAAGGGTTCTTACTAGCATAGAAAGTAGATTAAGGGGCCGATTTCACCAATTCTAAACGCCCAGTTTTCGACGTTTAAGCTCGCTTAAACGCGTTTAGCCACTGTCATAAAGTTGAAGAGTTTGTTTGTTTGTTTGGTTGAACGCGCTAATCTCAGAAACTACTGCATCGAATTAAAAAAATATTTTTGTGTTGACTAGTCCATTTATCAAGGAAGGCTATAGGTTACATAACATCACGCTGGAACTAACAGAAGCGAAGCATCAATGAAAAATGTGGCAAAAACGGGCAAAAGAATCCTTTTCAGAGTTCCAGTTGCATGCGCTGCGTAAACGGTTAAAGTTACGCAAAAAATATGTGTGACGGTATTGTTCTCCTTTTAAAGTTCTAAAAAAAAGTCTAGGACAGCATATTTCTATCTTTTAAGGTTAACTCACTATAATCTTTTTTTATGGTTTTTATTTTTTACACTAAGCTTAGTTCAGTAAAACTTAGTTTATAGAGTAAATAGTGAAATCAGCCGTTAGTTAGTGTTGTAGTAGTGTAACATAGTTAGTAAAAAGTATAAATAAGTAAGAATTTTTGTAAGGATTTTTATTTTATTTATTTATTTATAAAGCGTCTGGATGGGTTCGAACTCACGACTTGTAAGTCGCGGCTGATACCACTGGGCCAACACTGCTTTATTATTTCGCAAGATGTAAATGCAGAAATCAAGCACTGTAAACCACATTAACCAGTATATGATACATTTGTTTTCCCTTTGGGATATAAAACCCAGCTTTTATGTAATTAGGTGTATTACATTATTTTTCCTCGTTTCCTCCACAATCTTTCCAAACATTGCACTAACATGCACCGACGTAAGAGAACTATCATTAATTGGTTAGATTACTTTCAGATGAATCTCTAAGGATGCGGGATGGTACCCTCTTTCTATTATCTTGACAGTGAGGAGCAACGTATCGGTCGCTTCCGACTTGTTGGATTAGAAAGATAAGTTCTGGTAAGCTTTGATTGTTTATTTTGTTGTACTAGAACAATGAAAAGTAAGTAAGGAAACAGTCACTGAGCCCTCCTAGAGATAGTGACTTTTTATCAGTGTCTAGCTACCCGCCCCTACTTATCACGGGTACAAATTATACACACACACCTTCCTCGTTTATCGCTCTATTCATTAGTGAAAAAACTTTTTACAAAAAAAAAAAACAACCGATTTCAAAAAAAGGTACTTACTCGGTGTTTGTATTTAATTTTTTCGTTATTTGACACCGACTTCCGAAATTAAAGTTATTTTTTAATTTTTAGTGTACTATATGTAGGTACTTACCTTTTTTAGAAGTCGGTTGTTTTTTTTTGTATACAGATTTTATTTTTCACTTTTTAGTTGTTATACCCCAGAACTAAAAACCCCAATAACATGGAACGTGGAATTTAAACACACTCGTAATTGGAGAAAACAATAACGTCATCGAGGTATACGTATTTTTCGTTTTTGTTCATTTTCTCAAAAAGCGCTGATGCAATTTGGATTTAATTTACATGGGACCACCTCGGGAGTATATTCTTTCGGATAAAAAAAGAATTTTGAAAATCGGTCCACAACTGACGGAGAAATCGGCAGATATACATAAAAAAAATAAAAAAACATACATACACTCGAACATAGAACCTCCTCCTTTTTCGGAAGTCGGTTAAAAACCGCATCAAAATCCGTGGAGTGTTTAAGAGGAGGTATTAGCAGAGAAGCATACAGACGTGGATAGCTACTTTGATACTATTATGTAGAGATAACGATTGTCGAAAAGTCTGCAATGTTGGCATTGTATCAAAATATTATGTGAAAATTTTGAAAGGGAAATGCCCATCTGCCATACAAAAAAATGCCTGGAATGGACGGAAACTATTAATAGTCCTTAATTATATTTAGAATAAAACACGTATAGTGAAATTATTCTTAAGTTTGTTTAACTAGGGTAAAAATATAACGATCACTGAATATATTTAACTTGATATCCGCTTATATTTTTACGGAAGTCGTGTTTATTTGACATGAGTAAGTGACATTCAGCCAAAGAGGAATCATCAAATAATCCAGGAACTATTTTATACATTTAGTGCACAGTTATCATTAATTTAGTATTATACGATCTATATGTACCGTAAGACACGGTGGAGCATACGGTGGAGGTTTGCCCCGCTTGGGCAGAGCACCGCCGTGTCCTCGTGGATGCGATAGGCGACAGCGACCTCTCGCGCCGTGCCCTGGTTCAGGCCATGGTACGGAGCGAGAGGGAATGGGAGGCCGTCTCCTCCTTCTGCGAAGCAGTAATGCTCGCGAAGAGGGAGGCGGCACACGTTAGGGAGGCTCAGCAACGGCCGAGTCGCCCTAGCGCCCCCAGCCGCGACCGCCGCAGGAGACGCCAGGGGCCGCGAGACGATCTCCGGCCACCGTAGACCCGGGCCTGCGGACGGCGAGTAGCGGGTAACTCGCCGCCCGATCAGCACCAGGCCCGAGAGTCGACGGCGCGTAGTGTTCCACGCGCGCCTCAAAGAGTTGTCAGCCAAGTGTAGGGGCCTGCCAAGCCCGGTGCCTGCCCGGGGGTGGAGGATAAATTCGAAAGAGTTACCTCGCCCCCGGGCACTCGAGGCAGGGAGGAACAGGGGTGGGTTTTAGTCAGTAGAAGTCTGACACACCCTTCCGCTCCACCCCAGAGCGGAAGAAGTCATTGGATGATTTCCCACCCCCCAAAAAAAAAAAAAAAAAAAATATGTACCGTAAGTCTAATTAAAATTATATATGCTTGTCAATATTAATTCAAATTAATTATTTTTTAAATAGAAAACGTATCTAGGCTGTATGAACCACATGTACTTTGCTTTAGTGACAGTTTGAAATTACTGCTCATGTCAAATAAACACAACCTCTCGACTCTTAAAAAAAGTATATCCCGTTTTTCCTGAGTATTACAATTATTTTTGTCACTAAAAACCTTATTCGGACTATTATTAACATTTTTAACCGATTTCAAAAAAGAGGAGGTTCTCAATTCGTCAGTTTTTTTTTTGTATGTACAAATGGCGGAGATATCGCGTAAGCAACGCGATATCTCCGCCATTTGTGAATCGATTTTGATGATTCTTTTTTGTATGGTAGGTCATACTTCAAAGATGGTCCCATATAAAATTTATCAAAATCGATTAAGCACTTCTTGAAAAAATTAACTCCCGTGACAGCTCAAAAAAAAAAACCCGAAAAAACACGTAACTTTTTTTTTCTTTGGGTTTTCGTTTAGAAATCTGTTCTATTTTTTGTAAAAAAGTTTTTATTTTTCACTTTTTAGTTGGGGTTTCCCACTCTCAATAAATTTAATTCAATTATCAATCGAAAAATCACTCAATAAAACAATATTTCGAAAATCAAGCCTCTTTCATGAGGTTCGAATTTCTAATTTCTAAACTCATCACAGAAAAACTTTTTGTCAAAAAATTTAACTAACTTCCTAAAAAAAAAACGTAAATTGCAAAACAAATTTAATTTCAGAAGTCGGTGTTATAAACAAAGAAACAAAACAAGAAACACCAACTTCTTTTAATAACAGACTTCAAAAAAAAGAGGAGGTTCAGTTGTATTTTTTTTTTAATCTTGACGGAATACATTGTTGACGAGTTATGAAATGATAAACAAAACACAATTGTTATCTCATAACTCCGTCATTTCAAATCTGCCCGCGCCTTTTCCCAACTACCTTGAGTTTGGCTTTCGGTCTAACCGGATGCAGCTGAATACCAGCATTTTACAGGGAGCGACTACCTATCTGACCTCCACAACCCAGTTACTGGGTAATACGATAACCCTTGGTAAGACTGGTTGTCAGACTTCGGGCTTCTAACGACCCGTAACGACTGTCAAAGATCCACGATTGACAGCCGGGACTAACGGCTTAACGTGCTTTCTGAGGCACGGAGGAGTCTCGGTATGTAAAGATGGTCACCCATCCATGGACCAACCCCGGCAAACGTAGCTTAACCTGATGGATCGACACGTGCTGCTGTTATTACTTTAGCCACGAGCTCCGTCATTTATGAACCGAAGATTGTATTTTGATTTGAAAGAATATACTGCCCAATTTGGTCCCTAGTTCATCAAAATTCAGTTCTGGTGATGGGATTCATAAGGAATTATTGGCACTCCTCAAATTTTATAGGCAAACAAATGGCGATTTTGGTATTTTCATCAAACAGTTCAAGCATTGCCATTCAGAAATTATCCTCTTGAGAAGTGTAACTAATGAAAAAGACCACTGATGACCATCGAAACTTCTCAATGATAAATATTTCGCGGGTGCCAATAGGATATCTCAAATTAGCTAGCTGAGAGACTATGAAAAATTAAAATAAATGGTTCCATCGAACTGATCTAATGATGAAGCTGGAAGGCAGGCACGGGGACTCCGTAATAAAACAATGTATCCTAACCGTATGATTATGATTTATTAGAATTGTTATGAGATGCACTTCGGCTATAAGTACCATTGAACTGATCTGATGATGAAGCCGTAAGGTAGGGACGGGAACTCCGTAATAAAACAATGTATCCTAGCCGTGTTTGGGCTTATAGGAATTGTTATGAGATGCACTCTCGGTATAAATAGTTTTAATGACTATATTCTATAGGTTACTATAGAAATGGGAAACTGTTAAGATTTAACTGTGGGGTACCCCAACTAAAAGTGGATAAGTTAAATATTTTTACAAAAAATACAACCGCCTTCCATATAAAAAAAAACCGGCCTTGTCAGACTTCACTCATGAGGGTTCCGTACCAAATGAGGGAATTATCAAAGAACAATCTGATTTATCAATATATTGATATTTGTTACAAAAATAAACGATAATAAACATTATAACCAAATTTCAAGTTAATACGAGTAGGTCAGAAAAAATTTCTTTGGAACAAAATTCTGTGACAGGCGACGGACAGACTAACACGTGAGTGACAGCAATAGGGCGTCGTTTGGACCCTTCGGGTATGGAACCTTAGAAACTAAAATGTGCAAATTAACTTTAATTTCGGAAGTCGGTGTTATATTACGAAGAAATAAAACAAGAAACGCCAATTTCCGAAATAAAAGTTATTTTGCACTTTTTAGTTTTATTAAATGGAAGTCAGTTGTATTTTTTTTAAACGATTTATTCGAAATTCGTTTAATTTTTTTGTAAAAAGTTTTTTGTGATGTGTAAAAGGAAAGAGTTATTTCTTTCCGTTTTGAAGCTTGCGAAGCCGCGTGCCAGCCTGTCACGAGATTCCCAAAAGAAAATCGTGGAAATACTCGTAAGCTAATATTTTATATTATTTACTGTAGATTGTCATAATATATTGGTATTTAGCTACACCTGGTTACACCTGAGGCATCTCTGTTTGGAAAAGGTTAGGCAAATTGAAATGGAAAATTTTAGTATGTATTTTACAACTACCAACGCTATATCTATCAATTACATAAGCATTTATTATTAAATACACAGCTTATCAGTCGTGCAACCTACCTGCCTTCCTGCCTAAAGCGGATTCACTCGAAGGACTCATCCACAGGCATGCCAGCAACCTTGCTATTGTAGCGACAATAGGAATAGATAAAATAAGTAAGGTGTAGAGAGGTGCCAATGACCTTGAGTGGTTAGCTTGCGTGTTCTGTGCTGAGCTCACGTAACGCGTCGTACGTCCACCCAGTAATAGGACTTGCCCATCAAGGAGCGCTGTCCGAAATTAGACGCATTATTAATTTATTACACATAAAAAAACAGGTATTAAACTAAAATACTTAGACTAAATTATAAATAATTAAATGATCTTTAAAATGGTGAAGATTAAAAAAAAAATACGCTGTTCAGTTTTTGCGTGATTCTCCAATTTTTTGTCCGCGTTAGACATTACTTTATAAATTAATTACAAAATGTTATAAAAATATAATTTCAAATACTCTCAGATCAAATTACGACGGAAATTGTTTAGAATAACATATATTTATTTCAAATAAATAAGACTAGTCGTTTAGACGTAATGTTCAATTAAAAACCATTAAAAGTACGCCTTAACTCATTGGCAATGTCACATGGCGTGAAATTCCTCATGAACATAAACGACTTTTATTAAGGAACCAATCCTGAAATGTGTTACATATGTAAATATGAGGGTGGTTGCATCCACTCCTGCTTATAAAAGTCGTGTAACTTGACAAATATACCGAGTGTGTTTCCAGCTACCGTTGTTTCACTTATCACCTACCCTACGTTCGCATATCTATCAGTGGCGACGAATACCTGCGATTTAAAAGAAAGAAAAAATGATGTCTAATTTTGGAATTCTAACAAGTTTTGATCACAATATCCATACGTGGCAAAATTACAAGCAAAGAATTACTCAATGGTATATTGCGAACGACATAGACGAAGCAAAGGATTCAGCGGGTGTGAAAAGGCGGGCGATATTGCTGAGCGCATTCACAGATAGCACTTACAAACTAGCAGCTGATTTGGCATTACCGAAGGAATTAACACAAGTGCCGTATGAAGACATCTTGACACTCCTCGACAAGCACTTTACCCCAAAAAAATGTGGTTTTGGGGAGCGGTACAAATTTTATGCAGCTACTCAAGACGCGGAAGAAACGTACTCTCAGTGGGCCGCGAGGCTCCGGGGGCTTACTACGCATTGCGGGTTCCTGAACGTGGAAGAGGCGCTTCGTGACCGGTTCGTCATGGGAATGCAACCGGGACCGGAGAAAGAGAAGCTGTTTGCGCGTGATCTGCAGGAACTAACACTGGCAAAAGCTGTGGAACTGGCAGACAGCGTGCGCAGCGCACGTAAGGGGGCAGCTGCATCATCGTCGTTGGCGTCGGCGCAGGGACAGCCGCCGAGTGAGTCACTGTTCAAGATCGCGCGTACTGCTACCGGAACCAGTGCAAAAGAACCGAGTGTTAAAGAAGTGTGTGCGGTGTGCGGATATAAAAACCATAAAACGTCGCAGTGTCGGTTTGCTAGTTATACATGTAAAAAGTGCAATGTAAAAGGCCATCTACGCCGAATGTGTAAAAAAATTAATTTCGTAGGTACCCGCGAGTCTAACGAGAGTGACGATGACGGTAAGGGAAAAAAAATATTTTCTTATAAGGGTGAACCTATGACGTTATACGCTTCAATTCAGGGCGTTAGGATAAAATTTGAAATCGATACCGGATCGGCGGTCACAGCGATTTCGGAAATAACGTACCGAAAATATTTTGAAAGTATACCATTATCACTAACGAGCGACCAATTGTACACGTATACGGGACGCGTAATTCATTGTTTAGGAACCGTTAAATTGCCAATAACATATTTGGATAAAACACATGTCATAAGGGTGCGTGTGATACGAGACGGTGGCCCACCAATATTAGGTCGTGATTTTATATGCCTATTCAAGTTGCAAATGTTGCAAGTTAATTTTTTTAGTCAATCTGATAACATCGCCGAGCAGTTAAAAACACGTTATCCGAAAGTATTCTCAGACGAGTTAGGAATGTTTACAAAATATCAGGTAAAGTTGCAATTAAAAGATGACGCAAAACCAGTTTTTTTTAAAGCGCGTCCGATTGCATTTGCTCTTAGAGATAAGGTAAACAGTGAACTCGAACGTTTGATACGTATAGGTGTCCTCAAACCGGTTCAGCATTCGAACTACGCGTCACCCATCGTGCCTATATTAAAGCGCGATGGGTCAATTAGACTGTGCGCTGACTACTCCGTTAGTGTGAATAAACAGTTGGTTGTAGAACAGTACCCTTTACCAACAGTTCAAGAACTATTCACGAAATTACATGGGGGCCAACAGTTTAGCAAGTTAGATTTGACACAAGCCTATTCACAATTTTTATTAGATGAAGCGTCACAAGAGGTAACTTGTATCAATACCCATCGCGGACTATTCAAGTACACTAGGTTAGTTTTCGGTCTCGCTAGCGCTCCCGCTATATTTCAACGGGCAATGGAATGCTTACTGTCAGGATTAGACGGTGTTATGTGTATGCTTGATGATATTTGTATTACGGGAGAAAGTAAATTGCAACATTTAGAAAGGCTAAGTGCAGTCTTACAAAGGTTACAAGATGCAGGGTTGACACTTCGTAAGGATAAATGTGTATTTTTCGAAGATCAAATTGAATACCTAGGTTATACCATCGACAAAAACGGCCTGAAAAAATCTCAACAAAAAATTAAAGCAATTGCCGATGCACCTGTCCCAACAAACGTAAATAAATTACAATCATTTCTGGGATTAGTCAATTATTACAGGAACTTCGTTCCCAACGCGTCCTCAATATTGAGTCCGCTTTATTCATTATTACAAAAGGGTAGTAAATGGAAATGGGAGGACGAACATAACCATGCATTCAATGAAATAAAAAAATGTTTGGTTTCAGATCAGGTACTAGCTCATTACAATCAGAATGCTAAAATAATTTTAACAGTTGATGCGTCACCAAGTGGATTAGGAGCGATATTGTCACAGATAGGATCTGATGGAGTGGAATATCCCGTATCGTTTGCCTCTCGGACACTGAATGCTGCAGAAAAAAGGTATTCACAAATCCAGAAGGAGGCTACAGCAATTATATTCGGAGTGCGGCGTTTTCATCAATATTTGTACGGGAGGGCGGTTCCGTTTATACTCCGTACAGATCATAAACCCCTATTGTCGATTTTTGGTCCCTACCGTGGTATTCCAGAAGTTACAGCTAACAGATTGCAGCGTTATGCTATGTTTCTTAGTGCTTATAATTACAAAATAGAATACATACGGAGCGCTGACAACAGCGCTGATTATTTGTCACGCGCAAGCCTGCCCGACGAGGAATCCACAGTAGCGAGGAAGTATGGCCACGGGGCCGACAGCGGTGACAGTCTTATGCCCGTAGAAGATCGCTCCTCCTATATTAACTTTGTTATAGATGGTAGTTTACCGGTAACACTGGATGAAATTCGTAATGAAACGTGTAAAGATGAAATTTTAAGCAAGGTCATATCATATATTGTGAATGGTTGGCCGAAACGATTATCACATAATTTACTTAAACCATATTTTTTATGTAAAACGCAGCTGTCGTTCGAAAGCGGTTGCATTATGCGGGGCCACAAAGTAGTAATTCCGGAATCAATAAGGCCTAAATTATTATCAGAGCTTCATAAATCACATCTGGGTATAGTAAAAACGAAAGCAGAGGCTCGCAGCAGATTTTGGTTTCCCGGGATAGATACAGCCGTAGAAAAAATGATTGCTGATTGTGAGGTTTGTTTACAACTGAGGCAATCACCGGCGCGTGCGCCGCTGGCGCACTGGCCACACCCCCCGCAGGCGTTTTATCGAATCCACATTGACTTTCTCGGGCCAATTTATAATCGTTCGTATTTAGTGATCGTGGATGCGTATACAAAATGGGTCGAAGCGTATGACATGGGAACAAGTACGTCTACATTATCAGTGATTAGCAAATTATATGAGTACATGGCAAGATTTGGCTTGCCACACACGATAGTTAGCGATAATGGTACACAATTCACTTCAGCAGAGTTCAAATCGTTTTGTTTATCTAACGGTATATCGCATGTGACGTCGCCCGCTTACCATCCGGCTAGTAACGGACAGGCTGAAAGTTACGTGAAAGTGGTAAAGAAGGGAATCAAATCATGCTTGTTAAGTGGTCATAATAATAAAACTATAAATCACAAGTTGTGTAAATATTTGTTTGATTATCGAAATTCCATACATTCCACAACGGGATGTTCGCCTGCCCAGTTAGTTTTTGGGCATAAATTGCGATCGCGATTAGATTTAATTAACCCGATACCACCACCGCTGACATCTGTCACTCTCGCTCGACACGTCGGAAACAAACAGTGTTCGCAGTCTAAAGAACTTGATAATAGAAGACCCCAAAAACATTTCAAAACCGGCGACTATGTGTTATATAAAAACCATAATGTAAATAAACAGGATCCGTGGAAGAGAGGCGTTATAATTAAAAGAATAGGAAAAGTCATATATATTATTAAAGATAGCATAACTGGTCATACAATAAAAAAACATAAAAATCAATTATTACCATATAAAGGTACACGCTGCAGTCCTCAATATAAAGTGGACAGCCCCATTGAATTTGAAGATGTCTTTCCACAAGAAGTTTCTTCTCCGCTATGTCCTGGTCCTACGGTAGACAATTACAGTACATCGGCCGGAGACGGGGAGGGAAGAGAGGAGACGAAGGGCAGTACATCGCTATCCGAAAAGTCAACAGAGGATGAAGAGTCAACAGAAGATGAAGAATTTTATGAGGCATCAGAAAAAGCTGATGAGAATGTACAAAAGGGGTCAACCCCACAACAGCAAGCACAGACAGAAAAGCAACGGACTACCGGGAAAATGTTGCGGTCTGTACCTAGAGTAGATTACAGAAAGTTTTATTATAATGTATAAACCCTTTTGTTAGTATTTTGGTGTATTATTTGTGTATTTGTCAAGCTGGAGGGAGGAATGTTACATATGTAAATATGAGGGTGGTTGCATCCACTCCTGCTTATAAAAGTCGTGTAACTTGACAAATATACCGAGTGTGTTTCCAGCTACCGTTGTTTCACTTATCACCTACCCTACGTTCGCATATCTATCAAAATGGAAATAAATAAATAATCATTTCTCTTCATTTACTTTTTTTCCTACCTACTTGTTCAATCTTTATGCGTCAATAGGTCTTTAATTACTTAATAAGAAAAAATATCATCTTACAGAGTTGATAAAAAGTTTATCCGTGACCTCAGGTCACCAAAACAAGTGATTAAAGCGAATTCCACTTTTGCTGTTTAGAGTTCTTATCATACGAGGGTCATTCAATAAATACTTAGCCTACAAAAAGTAAACGAAAATTTTGGAAAAGTGGCAATTTATTTTTCAACATAGTCTCCTTTTAGTTCGATACACGTAGCCCAGCGATGCTCCAACTTTTTTAACCCGTCCGAAAAATAGTTTTTGTCAAACTCTGCAAAATAGGCCTCCGTGGCGGCGATAACCTCCTCATTCGATCCATATCTATTCCCGGCGAGTGATTTTTTCAGATTAGGAAACAGAAAGAAGTCACAAGGGGCCAAATCTGGAGAATACGGTGGATGGGGCAGCAATTCGTAGCGTAATTCGACCAATTTGGCCATGGCAACGGCAGACGTGTGAACCGGTGCGTTGTCGTGGTGAAACAGCACTTTTTTCTTCGCCTGATGGAGTCGTTTTTTCTTTAATTCGGCGTCGAATCGGCCCAATAAATCGGCATAGTAAAGCCCTGTAATTGTTTTACCCTTCTCGAGGTAATCGATGTAGATCACACCTTGTGAATCCCAGAAAACGGTGGCCATAACTTTTCCGGCCGATTTTACAGTTTTCGCCTTCTTTGGAGCACGTTCCCCGGTCTGGATCCATTGTTTTGATTGCTCCTTGGTCTCTGGTGTGTACCAGTGGATCCAGGTTTCATCGACGGTCACAAAACGACGCAAAAACTCCGCTGGATTCCGCTTAAACAGCGCCAAACACGTCTCCGATGTGGTCTCACGGTTGCGCTTGTTTTCTGGTGTGAGTAAACGCGGCACCCATCGCGCCGACAGCTTTCTCATGCCGAGTTCCTCGTGAAGAATATGATGCACTGTTCCTTCTGAAATGCCTACAGTCTCAGCTAGCTCCCGAACCTTCAATCGGCGATCTGCCAATACGAGATCATGGATTTTTTTAATGTTTTCCTCCGTAGCAGCTGTTTTCGGTGCACCTGGACGTGGTTCATCAAAAACCGACGTACGGCCACGTGCAAACTCGTTGAACCAATTCTTGACGGTGGCCATCGATGGAGAAGAGTCACCGTACACAGCATCCAAGCGCTCTTTGATTTCGATGCGCGTTTTCCCTTCCAAAAATAGGAATCGAATCACCGAACGATATTGCTCTTTTTCCATTTTTGTAAAACCGATCGACACGTTCGCTTCCATAAGTTGTCAAATTAAAACAAATGAAGGGATTGGAATGAAAATTTGAAAAAAGAATTAAAAAAGAATGTGCTACACTGTGGTAAAACTCTTTTGAAACTACAGCGCCCTCTGGCGATGAGGCTAGGTACTTATTGAATGCACCTCGTATAATATAACATATATCGTCTTTCTTATCTTCAATGTACCTAAAAGTAAAATAAGGCGAGAAGTCAAGATTGGCCTCATAATATGAAGACCGACCACCAGGAGTGGCCGCAACTGTGTTGAAACAACTTTGAATATTAGTTAAAGAATAAAATGTATACAGTTCAGTGTGTGCTGGGGTTAATAGTGCTGTACGTGGGGTGTACGCATTCTTGGGGTAAGTTTTTTCTTATCTATCAACGTTATTTGTTATATCCACAGTACTACTTGTAAATACTCGCTAAAGGATTAAGTATTTTACCATTTTATACGAAAAAAACCAAAATGACGGAAGTTACATCCAGAACCATGTGAGGCCTCTTTTTACTATGAATGGATCATCAAATGATGCTTGACATAATCTTTATTTCTAAAATATAAATAATAGAATAAGAAAAAAAAACAAACTTACTTAATTATACCATGTGATAGAAAAACAACTTTACTTTATTTATCAATCACAAATTCATCAGCAGGTTAAGTCAGGCTGTGAATGATGACGATGATACCACCATTCGCATAAGCCACGCCTTTATGACAACATGTATTTAAGTATACCTAGCCAATTTTTTGGCCATCAGCTTGTTAAGTAAACTATTTTTCTTCTGTTTCAGACATTGCCGTAACTCATGGAGACCTACTTGAATTTTATACCAACGTCACCAAAATAGACACCGTACATTTCAATTCACATAGGTTAGCAGCGTTAGCGTACGATGAAGTTCACAACATGCTGCTGTACGTCGACAAAGAGAGAAACAACGACGCTATATGTGGCTATGACATATCTTCTAAACGAAACCAATGTTTCATAGAGAGAAACGGCAGAAACATTCATAGTCTCACCTTCGATCCCGTCACAGAAGTGGTGTTCTTCAGTGATACAATCGAAAGAAGCATTAATTGGATTTCATTAAAACCAGGCTTTAATAAATATGGAAATCTTTTGATCAAGATGGATCATGGAATCCCCACTGATGTAGCCGTAGACAGTTGTAGAGGGTACGTTTACAATTTATCTAATGTTTAACTCAACAATATCTAGTATTATATTCGAGACTAACTTCAGCCCGCGTGAAAGTAGAAAATTATTCCAAGGGTACATATATTCTTGGGATTAAAAGTATCCCATGTCAAATTTCAGAATATGGTCTACCCGTGTGCCCAGTTTCATTCAAATCTGGTCAGTGAATAGGTCATTCAGTCGCTAAAGCTAACCAGGTACTTACTGGTTGGACAAAATATGAATCAAAACCGAAGAAATCGATAAGACTTGAAGATGACAAACAGTGAGACTTTCGTAATTCGCATAGTATGGATTACTTGCGACTTGGGAAATAACAAATTTATAAGTTGCGTGTAAGAAATACTGAATTTAAAGATTAGTTTCATGCTTTTGTTTGAATGGACGCTATTATACCACTCTAATCCATCTGCCTGCCTTCTCAAATATGTTGTGATCAGCTTACAATCTATCTAAATATCAGTATTTCACATGGAGCATCTGCCATTTTACCACCTCGTCAGTGCACCGCGCAAACCTATGGGCAAGCATATTACATTGGGCTGCCAACGCCCTGCGCTCCCTATCTATATTATGGTCATCTGCGAGAGAACCAGTGACCACATGACCGAGATATTTAAATTGAGTTACGACTTTTAATGGTGTTCCTTGTAACGTCACCGGTGGTATATTCGTGGGTGTATTATTATGTACTTTAAAAACCACCACCTCACTTTTAGTAGCATTATACGTCAAGCCATGAGCCTCCGCATACCTCTCACATATGACCAACAACTTCCTTAGTCCACAGATTGATGGGCTGAGCAGCACCATGTCATCAACATAACTAATGTTGTTGATCATTCTTGCGTCCACTGAACCATAGCGCTACTCAGCTAATACTACTACTCAATAATATGGATTAAAAACATATAAAAAAACTGGCACTGTTTTTAAAATCGGACGTTTGAAGTTGAAACTCTCAACTCCCCCTGGGAGTGAAATTTTCAAAAATCCTTATTTACCCCATGCCAACATCTTTTAAGTAATACGTGCTCTTACATTCACGATTCAGCTATCGGCAGTTTTCAGGCCCGAGAGTCGACGGCGCGTAGTGTTCCACGCGCGCCTCAAAGAGTTGTCAGCAATGCATGACGGGGTCTATCATGACCGATGCCTGCCCAGGGCCCGTGGATAAATTCGAAACAGAGTTACCACGCCCCTGGGCACTCAAGGCAGGGAAGGAACAGGGGTGGGTTTTAGTCAGTAAGAGTCTGACCCGCCCTTCCGCTCCACCTAGAGCGGGAGAAGTCATAGGATGATTTCCCACCCCCCAAAAAAAAGCTATCAGCAGTTTAGGCGGTGCGATGATCAATCAGTCAATCAATCAGTCAGGGCAAAGCCCTTTGTATAGAAAAATATAAAAATATTCAAAAAATGTTTTCTTTGTACAGGTATGTTTACTGGATCAACACAAACCTGACGACGCCTACAATAGAGAGAGCTCGATTTAATGGATCTGACAGAAAAGTTGTTATTAATGTTAATATAACTTCGAACACAACAACTGATAAACTGGAGCCACACAGCCTGACTATTGACCAACCGTCACAAAGAATTTACTGGATTGAACCTAAAAGTAGAACAATTACCCATATTTACTACGCACACATTAATGAAAATGTATTTAAGCGAACTGAATTTCAATTTTTATCAACATCTGATACAATGTATTTCTATCCATTACCAAATACATTGACCGTTTCGAACACAAACCTCTTCTATGTATCCCGGTGCGATGTCTGCTCAGCCAATGTTTGGAAATTAGGAAAGTTTGAATGGACGGGACTATACACTTTAGACGTGCTTACTAAAGAAGACACTGTTGGAATAGCCGCCAATTACAAAATTAAACAATCAATTTGGGACCTTAATGATTGCGAAGCACCAAACATTCTCGAATATCAACTCTCTGAGGGGCCATTTTGTGTTCATGGTGTGAAAGTTATTGGGCAGTCTCTTTGCAAATGCACACCTGGGTATATCGGTGAGCGATGCGATGTATCGGAATGTGAGAACTATTGTATGCACGGCAAATGTAACGTCAATGATGAGGGACTTCCTATATGCAGGTAAAACATATTACACTCCTCAAATTGTTTGCATTAATTAAGTTTACTTTGCAGCAATCTGAAACAATATTATTTACTCGAGGTTGTGATTGTAATCACACTGTCGAGAAGGTTGCAGATTGCTGTTAATAAAATAAGAATCAAAACTTTGCTGAACAGGTAACCTCCTTTCCCAATCAAATTATTTTTTTTCCTATAATTTATTTATTTGGATCACAAATACGCTGATCAAACTGAAATCTCAATATTACAAAGGGTGCTTTACTCTCGTTATTTCAGATGTAATACCGGTTATTCCGGGAAGAGGTGTGAAGTCGACGAGTGTCATGGTTACTGTTCGAACAACGGAGAGTGTTCTTTGAATAAGAAAAGTGAACCAGTCTGTAAATGCAAAGGAGATCATGCAGGTGCCAGATGCGAGGTTTTAGATTGTGTCAACTACTGTATCCAAGGCAACTGTAGTTTCAATGATGACGGACTTCCTCAATGCAGGTAAATCATGTCATGTCATACCTACTTATGGACTTCGTTCCTTATATAATGAAATAACACTTCTTCATGTTTTCGTTATTTCAGATGTAATGCCGGTTATTTGGGCGAAAGGTGCGAAGTCGCCGTGTGTCACGGTTACTGTCTGAACTATGGTGTCTGTTCCCTGAACGAGGAGGATGCACCTTATTGTACATGTGCTGATGGATACGAAGGATCAAGATGTGAAACTGTTCGAAATGACACTTCCACTTCCACCAGCACCCCTATTTATTCTGTAGGGCAAACTCTAACCCTAGCTGATTTATTGGCAAATTGGCGAAAACCTAAAATTCTCGTTATCGTTGATGATTATTAATAAACTTATTTGAGTTGACTCTATTTTTTTATTGACTATCTTTTCTTTAAGTCTGTTTTTTATTTAAGTTGTGTTTTGTGATTAAATAAATTTAGATGTAATGGTTATTTTTAATTTAAAATAACACAGTTCACAATCTTTGAAGGTACCTTTATCGACTTGTGACGGATCAATCTAGATTTTGTATAGTCTTGACTAAATAGTGAGTATACTCTCTGCCTTCTACTACTTTTAAAACACCACTAATTAAATCCTACTAATATTATGAATGCGATTTGTAAGGATGTATGTGTGGATGTATGGAGGTTTGTTACTCTTTCACGCAAAAACTACTGATTGAAATTAATGAAACTTTACTCTAGTAGGTATAGCTCATCAGCATAACACATAGGTTATAATTTATAAAGATACTAAGTAAATTGGTCAAAATATAACGATAAGTGTTAATTAAGTAAGTCGGAAAAATCCCTGTCATCTGCGAACTTTTTTTTGAATTTTGTTAGCGGGTATATATTTATAGCTCTATTTATTCTATTGTAAAGAAAGGGTCCAATGAAGTTTGCGAAGCTTACTTACAAGAAGTTTACTTTTAAAGAGAGTCATTTCACCACATACCAAGTCTGCTCTTCGTTTTTGGAGGATTCGTGGGTCATCTCCCTGTTTGCTATGCTTTAATAGAATGATACTCATTACAAATAACTGTCTAACAGTAATGACTCCACAAAGCTGATACAGTGTAGTAGTAGGAAAGTATAATGGTTTAAATTGGCTCACTTTAAGAATTGCACGTTGGACGATTTCTAACGGCCTTACGCAGTCTTTACCGTACCTCCCCATGATGTTATACAATACGTAAGAAGCGACTGACAGAGTGCTCAGGATCTGCAACGTGTCTTAGAATTTTAAAAATATATGAGTTTTCTTATCCTACCGCTCAGCAGTCGTATGTGCTCCTTGAAGTTGAGGCTGCTATCTATTGTAACATCAAGATATTTAATATTTGGCACACGTTCCAGTGAATGACTCGCGCAGTTTAGAGTGACACTCATGTGCTATGATATCTTTGCCGAAATGACTGTTAGTTGTGACCAAATTTACACTCTTTATGCCGAACAGAAGTATTTGGTTTTCTCTACATTTAATGTAAGGATGTTACTCTGAAGCCACCTTCTAACGACATTAAAACCCAGCTGTGCAGCACCAAAAACCTCATCCCATGTATCACCGAAAAAAAAGAGAGCAGTATCATCTGCGAAAGATATGATATCTCTATGGGTAAGTTTAAAACCAGTGAGATCGTTTATATAAACGAGAAATAACGTAGGCCCCAGTATGCTGCCCTGCTAAACGCTGTGAGTGACAGGGAGGTAATAAATTTTGTGTTTATCTACTCGAACAGATTGAGAACGCCCGGTTAATTAATTTGTTAAGAGTTTGAGCTGCGTACTCAGCTCCATCCCACTATTTGGTGTTGGCTCTCCTCGGCACTCATCGTCAGGCGCATCTGCGTCGAGTCGACGTCCAAATTCCCTGCCTTCTGGTCCCTGTTCACGACGGACATCCAGGTTAAGTGATGTTCGACGCCCCCTCGAAACGGCGTCGATGCTCAGGACTTTTCTGGAACTAGAATTATGATAATAAAGCCTCATAACATTAATATATTTCTTAGCCGAGACCTAAGACATATTCTCAGATAAGCCATTTACATAGTTAACTTAAGACATTAAGGCCGAAAATTTAGCTGTCTTACCTGACCTTCTCAGGTAAGCCACTTAACCTAAGACATTAAGGCCTCAGACGTATTCTTAACATCTGTTTTCACGGTTATTTAGGCCACAGATTTAGCCTAATTACCATCGGTCTTACCTGAGACCTCAGAGGTATTCTCAGATAAGCCACCTTAGAATTTAGGCCTCAGACCTATCTTTGACATTATGGGTATATGGATACGTATTATTGGATTTGAGGACCAGCAGGAGAAGCCAGCGGCTAGCAGTGCTGGCTTCGCAGTACGTAATAAAATTGCAGCATCCTTAACACAACATCTAAAAGTAATCAATTACCACATAATGACCTTACGCTTGCCCATTGATGATATCAAATATGTCCACCTTATCAGTATATAAGCACCCACTTTTAAAGCTAATGATGATGACAAAGCAAAATTTTAGCAGGACCTATCCTGCATTCTTACGGGAATTCCACCGCAAGAAAAATTGTCCTGCTGGGTGACTTTAATGCACGCGTAGGTACTAACTACAAAGCATAGCGTGGTGTCCTTGGTCGTCATGGAGTTGGGAACTGCAATACTAACGGTTTTCAGCTTCTAACTCTGTATGCAGAGTTTAACTTGTGCCTTTCTAATACCTTCTTTCGTCAACCAGGAAATTATAAGACCTCGTAGATGCACCCCAGATCCAAGCACTGGCACCTTCTTGTTCACAGTATTGTACGCTAAAAAGACCTTAAGGATGTCTTAATAACTTGTTATTAAGACGTCACTTAATAACTTGTTATTATGACGTCATTTAGGTCTTTTAACTGCGTGCCTCGCGCTGCTCTTTGGGTAGTGTTGAAAAAGTTTGGATGTCCCGAGAAATTCGTCAACATGATTCGTCAGTTTCACGACGGTATGACGGGGCGTGTTCAACATGAAAACGATTTTTTAGACCTAATTCATGTAACCAGTGTGCAGTAGTGTGAAGAAAGGTTGTGTCATGGCTCGTACGTTGTTTGCATACTATTTTCTTTGAGTCTCATCGTTATGGTGATGATAGCTTTGCATTTGCATTACAAACTGTAACTGCTAATCAGATTCTGCGATACTTCCACCAGCTAAAATCTAACGCCGAAGGCTGTGATAGGGTCCCTGAATCTGCTTTTGCTTACACTCCCTCATACACTGAAAGTCGTCACTAACATTGTTAACAGATCAATTGTCTCAGCAACCTTCCCTGATATCTGGAAAATTACTATTGTTAGGCCATTGCCTAAAAAAGCAAATCCGATTGACTTAAAAGACCTTAAGCCTATTAGTATTCTGCCTTGCCTTTCCAAAATTGCTGAAAATGCGGTATGGCACCTGTCAAAATATCTAGATGATCAACGCATTCTGCCTGCGCTACAGACAGGCTTTCGCAAACAGCGTGGTACTTCTACGACTCTTTTGGACGTAACTGATAAAATTTTGTCAGCACAGGATAAGGACCTATGCACTCTACTTGTCCTATTTGATTTTTCGCGAGCATAAATATAGATCTGTTTCTGTCAAAGCTTAACTACAATGGATTTGACCAAAATACGAAACAGTGGTTCCAATGCTCCAACCGAAATGACTCATCTCTTGCTTCGTCACTCACTTCCGTTTATAGAGGAGTCCCGCAAGGGTCAATATTGGGCCTCATCAACTTTATATTATATTGTGCGGATATCATAAATTCCCTGAAGCGCTGTAGGTACCACATTTATTCTGATGGCGTACAAGTCTATATTTCCTTTAAGCCTTGTGACTATGACATTGCTTCAAAGGATCTAAACGATGATCTTGACGGGATAGCATGTTGGGCTGACAATAACGGTTTGATACTTAACCCCACTAAAACCAAATACGTGCTGTTTGGAACCAAGAAGGCAAGAACCAAATCGATGCAGTGCAGGCAACACTCAACGTTACCCTGCTGGGTGAGTCGGTCAGACGAGTCAGTGAGGCATGTAATCTGGGTCTAAATCTGGACGCTAGGTTGAGATACAAAGCGCACGTGTCAGAGTCAGTGCGTACTTGTTTTTACCGGCTTAAGGTCCTCTATAAGATAAGGCCTTATTTTTCAGAGGAGCTGCGGATCCAGCTGGTTGAGTTTCTTGTGCTGTCTAATCTGAACTACGCGGACGTAGTTATTAGCCCTCAACTACTGGCAAGAACTGATCGACTGATTCAGAGGGTGCAAAACGCCTGCGCTCGATTCTGCTTTTCAATCCCACCTAGAAGTCACGTAACGCCATTTTTTAAATAATCACTCAATCCTCAAGATGAAGTCACGTCGTAACTTGCATTTGGCATACCTACTTTTTGGACTTATAAAGTACAAGCAGCAGACCTATCTTTACAATAAACTGAACTGGATCGCTAGAAGAAGAAAATGCGCAAGAAGACAGTGCTCACAACAACTCTTCCCTCACTTGCACAAGACAGCGGCTTTCAAGGGAAGTTTTAGATACGCCGCATCCAAATGCTGGAAGAATATTCCCCCGCCGATAAGGAATCTTAAATGCCTTGTAACCGTCAGAGTTCGTCTACGGCAGTTTCTTATCGCCTCGCAGAAAAATCTGGAGATGACTGTTTCGAACACGTCCGATAAATAACTGGCTGTCATGTCCTTCCCGAGCCAATCTGTCTATTTAGCGTATCTCGTAGTCAAATCCTGTGAACAAAGGGTCTAGGCACTTGGTAATTGAATCACTAGTAGATGTTTTCTTAGACATTAAATAAAATACACATGGTATTACATTGTTGTATTTAGGTATGTATTGTAAACATATTTAATTTTAGTCTAGCCAAATCGTTTACATTAGGTATTCGCTGTCATCTGCATCATCTACTGGCCATCATTTATTTATTGATTACTGGCTCCTGCCAGCGGCTTCGCCCGCATGGTAAAAAGTAGCATATGTTTTAATCCACCCACCACCACACACCATCCATCCATCCATCTACTGTGTGCAAAATTTCATTCAAATCCTTTCAGCCGGATTTGCGTGATTAAAACACAAGCATACAAACATTACATACATACATTATACTTTTAAATTTATAAATACCTACCTAGTCAAGTAAAATAATTATAACACAATCAACACACCTAAGAACTAGAACGTTTCCCACTGCTATACTTTACTGTAATTAAAGTTGAGGGTATACTTACGTGAAATACTCCTCACATAACACTGTCACAATAACAACATATCACGCCTGCTCAGCGTCCGTATGTCACTGCAGGGATCTAGCAGAATATCAGCGTATATTTGCCTGACACGTGCTGAGCTGGACTCTTATTTGGTGCAATCTTGAGGCGCACACCGCACTGTGAAGGTATATTCGTTATGAATGTTTGAAGTACCTATGTTGCTAGCTTGCTAGTGTCACTTTTATTTCTATTTGTAGTTTGTTTTTCTTATTTCTTAGTTTTTTGTATCTTGGCCCCTTGTTTTTATATACTTACCTACATGTAAATTGAAATATTTTAATTGTGACTTTGAGTTTTGTACTGTGTCTTTTGTATGCACTAAATAAATGTTTTATCTATCTATCTATTTCTCAGCTGTGTTAAATGATAAGTTCCCGTACTTGACGCACTCAATGCCGATGACGTGTGCCTGTTGGCTAACCGTATGGAAACTCTCCAAGACTATATTTTTTTTTTTTTTTTTTTTTTTTTTATTTAAAAAACGTTGCCCCACACTAGGAATTATTCCTGTATCGTGGGTGCGTTCACAAACATGTAAACTCACATACACAAGACACCCAGACCCGGAACAATTATCTGTAGGCCATACAAACATTTGTTCCGTGCGGGAATCGAACCCGCGACACGCAGCGCAGCAGCCGAACGCTCAACCACTGCGCCAACCGTGCCGTTCAAATGTTCAAATTTAATCTATATAAATGATCTTCAAGCCTCTTGTTCTAGATTTGGACTAGTAATTAGCGTGAAAAAGACTCAAATTCTAAAACAGCCACCAACAGGATGTGGCGCTGCCAGCTCAACCGTTAAGTTGCATTCTGAACCATTGAAAGAGGTACCACACATTAAATATATCTCGGATATCAAGTCTCTAACGACAAATCCCTGGCGTTTGAAATTCCAGCATAGATTACTAAGCAGCCACAACCTTTGGGAAATTTGTACGAAGCAGAAACCTGGTGTCTTTATAGAGGTGATATCAAAAGGCTTGACAGTTTCCATCTAAGGTGTCTTCAGTCTATCCATCGCACTAAATGGCAGGATCGTGTTCCTAACACGTAAGTGCTAAGGCGCACTGAAGTGATGGGCATGGAGGCGCTTTTGATAAAGATCCAACTGAGATGGTGTGGTCATATATAGCGCATGGAGACCAGTTGACTGCTACTATCCGCTTTCTATTTAGAGCTCGCCTTAGGAAAACGTACACGAAAGGAAGGGGAAGTAGTCTGGGTCGCTGTAGCTGGATTCGGTGAAGAGGACTATATAATATAAGTCCGCGATTTTTTGAAAAACTACTGATCCAATTTGGATGGGTTTTTCGTTATTATTTCTATTTTTCAAGGAAGGTTTTTGTATATAACTCATTGGGCTCTGATGAAGATCTTCGGAGATAGACAATGGAACACTTCAATAACTAACAGCAAATGAATCGCGATTGCTGCCATCGTATGCCTTTATATTGTTTACACAATTTCATGGGAAACACACACAGACACCGACTTACGAAATTCCGAAGTCGGTTCTATTTTTATGAGTTCCATTGTCTATGTCCGAAAATCTTCATCTGATCCTAATATATTATGTACTAAAACTTTCCTTAAAAAATATGCTTTTATATAATGAAGAGCCCATTAAAATTGATTCAGTAGTTTTGAGAAAATCGTGGACATACAAACACATGTACACACGGGTCGAATACAAAATCCATCTTTTTTGAAGTTTGTTAAAAATCTTTACGCATGTCTAATACATAGCTATAGATAGGCTCCCGGAGACATGTGCGTGTTTTCGTATAAATTGAACTACGAGTAAAATAGCCGATAAGAACCAAAGGCAAGGTCTACAGCCGATAAGAACCAAAGGCAAGGTCTACAAAACAGCTGTGTGGCCTGTTTTACTCTATGATAGCGAAACGTGGGCTTCGGAGATAACCCATGAGCAGATACTTCATACCTACCGCTGAAATGAGCATGCTACGTTGGGCGGGTGTCTATTCTAATCACTCTCTAAGACAGAGTCCGTAACGAACACGTAAGGCGGAGTTTCAAAGTAACGATCGACGACGAGATAAGGGAGTCAAAAAAAAAAAACCGGCCAAGAGCGATGTTTTTTTAAACTGCCACCACCTTATGGGTTTTTCCGTAATGTATAAGTAAAGAACTACTTTCTGTATTTTCAAAATTCCTTTTTTATTTTTTTAATTATAGGCCCAGTGGTTTCGAAGATAAGGTGGAGGGGAAGGTAATTTTTCATCTATTTTCTTAAATAACTTCAAAATTATATATTTTAAAATTATGAAAAATATATATTCGGGACCCTCACAATGTGCCCTTTCTTTTAATATGTCGCACGATACAGTTTGAAAAACTTTAATTTTCAATTTTCCTATTTTCACCCCAAAAGTGACCCAGATATTCATGTGTGTATCAAATTTCAACTCTATTGGTCCAGCAGATTCGGAGCAAATTGGCTGTGACTGACGGACAGAGAGACACACGAATGATCCTATAAGGGTTCCGTTTTTTCATTCAGACTTTCGGAACGCTAAAAATGATGCTCAGGGCTCCTATTTCTTTCTGCAGAGCTTAAAGAAACCTAACATGAAGGGAATGACAGGGCTGCGTTCACTCGCTTGTTCGCTCACTGTAGCCCAGCCTCCCTAGCCAAAATACATTTCTGTAAACGTTAACGGTAACGTTTCGTGCAAAATGTATGGCAACGACGTTTTGCACGAAGCGTTAGACAGAGAACTGTCACGTGACTCACGCCCAGTAATGTCTTTGCCATACATTTTGCACGAAGCGTTAGCGTTAACGTTTACAGAAAAGTATTTTGTCTACAGGCTCTGGTCATCCCCTTCGAACCTATCCTGTCCTTTTCGGGGTGCCCTAAGTTCCCGAGCTCACTTCGCTCGCCCTTAAACAACGTACGTCATAAAGGCAAATTTTCGCAGTAACGTACTCGTACGTCGCGGTAAAGAACTTTTGTGACAACGTACGTCGCAATGGTAAACTTTCGCAGTTAAGAACTTTCGCAACAATGAACGTCACAATGGTACCGGAACAGCCTTCCAAAAAAAAAGTTACGAAAAATTTCGAATTTCTGAAGTTTGTGTTTCTGGTTTTGTTACTTCGTTTTTGACACCGGTTTTTTGGAAGTCTGTTAAAGTTTTTTGTATAAAAAAGTGTTTTTGTGGAACTAATCCTTTTTTTTTTGCAATCGTCATAAATAAATAACCGTTTCTCTATACTTACTTAAGTATTTTCATAATGATCCTACCTACGTACTCAATATATGTGCGTAAATAGGTCTTTAATTACTTAATAAGTAAAAATATCATCTTACAGATTTGATAAAAAGTTTACCGTGACCTCAGGTCCCCAAAACAAGTGATAATTGCGAATTCCACTTTTGCTTATGAGAGCTCTTATCAGTGCGTCTTTCTTATCTTCAGTGTGCCTAAAAGTTGGTACAATTTATAAGGCGAGAAGTCAGCATTAGCTTCATAAAATGAAGACTGATCACCAGGAGTTGACGCACCTCTGTTGAAACAACTTTGAATTGTGAAGTATAAAATGTATACAGCTCAGTGTGTGCTGGGGTTGATAGTGCTGTACGTGGGGTGTACGCATTCTTGGGGTAAGTTTGTTTTCTCTCCATCAACATTATTTGTTATATCTAGTGTTACTTGTAAACACTATATGGGATTCTCCTATTCGATCCTATTCGATCTTGACCGGTTTTTATTAAGAAACAAAACAACACAGCAAAAAAAAGTAAGTTTCTTTAACAGAGAGGAGATCTGAGCCCCAGCAGTGGAGACATTAAAAGGCTGATGACGATGATGATGATTCAGTAGGTCAGATTGGTAGCCGACTCCAACATAGTTGGGAATAGGCTAGACAGGTAACAATCTGACTTGTGTGTATAGTATATTTGTATATGTCATAGTTTAGCTTACAGTACGTAGGATACAGTAACTTTGTAAGTTATTAAACCTAAGAAGGACGTAGGTCGCCTGTGGTTTGCTTAAGTATTGAATGTGTTGGCTTACAATTCAGCATCCTGTATGGTGTATGACTTCTAACCGATAATATACGGGGAGTAAAATAACTAGCTCTTGCTATACAGCTTGTATTTATGGCCTGGAAGGAAAAGTGTAGATTGTCCGGCAGCGAGGTACGCAGACGACATTGTTGCCTTAGCAGGTACAACCAGGATGTGGTTGGCACAGGAGCGTGGGCTCTGACATGAAGAAAGGGAAGCTCATACCCAGCAGTAGGTGTATTCAGGCTTTGAATGACAACAATGATACCACCACTATTATGAGCTAAGGATACGAGATACTCGTGTGACCGTTTTTCTACTGTTTCAGACATTGCCGTAATTCATGGAGAACTACTTGAATTTTATACCAATGACACCAAAACGGACACCGTACGTTTCAATTCCCATAAGCTCGGAGCATTAGCGTACGATGAAGTTCACAACATGGTGCTGTACGTCGACAAACAGAGCGACAACGACGCTATATGTGGTTATGGCATATCTTCTAAAGTAAACCAATGTTTCATCGAGAGAAACGGTAGAAACATTCATGGTCTCACCTTTGACCCCATCACAGAAGTGGTGTTTTTCAGTGATACAATCGAAAAAAGCATTAATTGGATTTCATTAAAACCAGGATTTAATAAATATGGAAATCTTTTGATCAAGATGGATCACGAAATCCCCACTGATGTAGCCGTAGACAGCTGTAGAGGGTACGTTTACAATTTATCTAATGTTTAACTAAAAAAAATCTAGTATTTTACTCGAGACTAACTTCTGCCAGCGGCTTTGCCTGCGTGAAAGTAGAAAACTAATCCAAGAGTACATAGTCTTAGGATTAAAAGTATCCCATGTCCAATTCAAGAACATGGTCTACCCGTGTGCCCAGGTTCATTAAAATCCGTTAAGACCATCGTTCAGTCGATAAAGCTATCCAGGTACTTACAGGTATAACAAAATTTTAGTCAAATCAAAGAAGTCGATAAGACTTGAAGGTGACAAACAGACAGACTTTCGCTTATAATATATAAGTAAAGTCCATATTTTTACTTTCTCTCTGTGTTTTATTACAAACACCTTTAATAAATACTTAGTTACTGCTCAAACACAAAATCAGAATAAAAAAAATATAACCAGCACTCAGCTTTTTTATTTTAAAATAATAATTAATCTTGTAATTATTATTGATCACACATTATTCAAAATAATCACACAATAAAAAAATAAACTTAAAACAAATGATATCATACTTATTAGTAGTCATTTCATTTTCCTTGTATATTAAAATATAAATAATTAATTATTGTTTGTTTGTTGGTTATGTGATTGCGTAACGTAAATCATTGACCAAACTAACAAAACTAACGATTATAATAAGAGTTACATTTTATTTTAGTGGAGTAATTATTACAGTTCTTTTTTATTGTCTTTTTTGTAAACAAATAAATGACATCCAATGCATTTTCATTTTTTTATATTTTTCAATTTGGGAAAGGGTTATTACGAGAAAGGAACATTTTGAGATAGGTCCCTATCTCGATTTAGATAAAAGGACATTTTGAGAAAGGACATTTCGATAAAAGGCCCTTTTGAGAAAGGACATTCTGAGAAATGACATTTGGAGAAAAGGACATTATGAGCTGAGACGGATTCAGCATCTAGAATAGTCAATCGATAATAAAGATTAGGTAAAAAAAAAAAAAAACTGGAACAGTTTTTATCAGATTTTTGAAGTTGAAACTCTGAAAAAGCTTTATTTGAGAAAAAGAATAAAAAATGAATTTAAGTAAATAAGACTGGCACTTAAAAATATGATGTTATTTACTCTATGAACGTTTAGATAATTGAGCATTAAATTAATAATCAAATTAAAATAGCGAAATGAAATTTATTCACCCAACTTTAAAAAACTGCATATAACTCGGAAACTAAATGCCGAGAACTGGACCCTTTTCGCTTGGACGCCCAAAAGTAAACTGTTTAGTAGCACGTAACTCAGTTACTTCGCTGTTGCTATGGCAAAACAACTGAGTGACGCGGTTTTTCTGTAGCTTTTCTTTACAACATTGACATACGTATTGTCTCTGGCGTTAAATTACATGTAGCCATTGGTTCAAATCATTGGTTTGATTAATCAAGATGTGAAGAAGCAAGACGCGTCGCGTCGTTCGGTTCCCTATCGTATGATATAAATACATAAGGTAACGGAGGTTAATATAATAGAACTTAAGAGACGAAATACAATTTAAATATCCTTTTATATTTTTATAATTTTATGAATTTGGTGAATTTTGATACCTTCGGATATAGTGCACACAATTGTATTTCATATTGTACGCTTATTTGAACTATATTTAGAAAAAAATACACTTTGAATTTGATCAGGCCAAGCAAACACGTTTTCCCATAAAAAAAAACTTTGGCACCTCTTTTGCCCCCCTGGGAGAGAAATTTAAAAAAAATCCATTATTATCGGATGCCGTTGCAGGACAAAGCCTTTTATATAGGTATGGAGAGAAATTTTCAAATAATGTTTGCTTTTTACAGGTATGTTTACTGGATCAACACTAACCAGATGTCGCCTACAATAGAGCGAGCTCGATTTAATGGATCTGACAGAGAAGTTGTTTTGAATTTTAATTTATCTTCGACCACAACAACTTACAAACTGGAGCCACACAGCCTGACTATTGATCAACCGACACAAAGAATATACTGGATTGAACCTATAAGTAGAACATCTTGCAATGTTTACTACGCACACATGAATAAAAATGTATATCAAAAGAGTATATATAATTTAGCACCATCTGAATCTGATACAATGCTTTTCAATCCATTACCAATATTACATACATTGACCGTTTCGAACACAAACCTCTTCTTTGTTTCCCGCTGCGATGTCTGCAAAGCCTATGTTTTGAAATTAGGAAAGATTGAATGGACGGGAATATACTCTTATCAGTTGGACGCTAGAGATGTCGGAATAGCCGCCAACTACAAAATTAAAGAAACAATTAAGGACCTTAATGATTGCGAAGCACTAACTATTCTCGAACAACAATTGTCTGGGGCGTTTTGTGTTCACGGTGTGAAAGTTGGACAGTCTCTTTGCAAATGCACACCTGGGTACATCGGTGGGCTATGTGATGTGTCAGAATGTGAGAACTATTGTTTGCACGGTAACTGTAGCGTCAGTGATGAGGGACTTCCTACATGCAGGTAAAACATATTACATTCTTAAATTGTTTTCATTGACTAAGTTTACTGT